>WOVY01004242.1:422500-444047 GCA_013436015.1 Rhipicephalus annulatus
GAGACAACTACAACGCCGAGAGAAAACATCGGCACTCCGGGTGTGGCTGTCCATACTGCATAGACTGCGGTGACCTGGGGACCCTGGACCACCTTTCGTTTCATTGCCCGGCTGATGACGCGAGCAGACAAGCGATGCTCGCAACGGACGGAGCTCTCGACCAGCCTCGGACAACAACTGAGCACTTCTTGTTCGCGAACAGTGGCTGCGCGCATACCAAGCGTGCCATTTCAGCGCTGCTGGACTTGGTTGACGGAAACGGACTGAATGAGTGAATTTAGAGAATTCGCGCCCCGGGATTTTAGAGAAGATCTGTGCGTTCCCCCCTTTCCTTTTCGGTCTCCTCACTCGCTCTCTCCTTTCACTTTCCTCTCTCCGCTCTAGTCTATTACGCCCCCCCCCCCTTTCCCCGTGAACCACTGATGAGGTGTCGCACGTAGCTGCAGAGAGTTGCGGGGGTCCACCTGTCTTTTCTTTTCCAATTTTAAGAGCCCCTTCCCTCGAGTGTCGGGCATGCGGTTCAACGGGAAACATGCTGGGGGAAAGTGGAACGCATTTGCATATTCATGGCGTAAGCTACGAATCCTGCGTCTCGCGTTCCCGAGCCAGTATGTGGTAATTGAGGGCGCACAGGCGAATGCTACCTAATTACTTAAGAGTGCGCACCTAGCCAATTTTCTCTTGAAGTGACGATGCTTCAGAGCGTGTCGTGTACCAGTGTTTCTTATGTGCATGCTGACGCTAACTATTCGCGGAATGCACCGCATGCTGCGTCCACTGCGTTCGAAGGTATGTTAAGTTGCAGTTACCAAAAACATCTAACCAAGATTACAGAACTAAGTTGTAATCACGTGGCATAGCATGGCTGAATGACACGTCGCATTGCCTTTACCAGAACATGTATACGGCATAGAGTTTCCTTATACACACTAGAGGGAACACTGGCGCTAGTGTCTATGGGAGCTGCAACACATGGCGCTTCAGCGAGCACGTTAATGATGGGTAGTACACACATTTGTCTAATTTTCGTACTTCTGGCCTGCTTTTGGGTCCATGTGTGTTCGTTTGGCTCGAAGCTGTTTTTTCACGAAAAAAAAGCAAATTTTCAGCGTTTGCGCTTTACAACCTTATTCTTTTAGGCTTACCATTTCAAATCGGGTCACAAAGTTAAGAAGGGTTGGTTCTTTCCTTGAAAACAAAACCGTAAGATGCAATAAACGAAGCCGCAAGTACGATTCACCGCCCGCAAGTACGAAGCTAG
This sequence comes from Rhipicephalus annulatus, assembly GCA_013436015.1. Taxonomy (NCBI): domain Eukaryota; kingdom Metazoa; phylum Arthropoda; class Arachnida; order Ixodida; family Ixodidae; genus Rhipicephalus; species Rhipicephalus annulatus. The sequence goes on from WOVY01004242.1 coordinate 423,762, forward strand.
GCAAATGTGTGTACTACCCATCATTCCCATAGTCACTGAACGATTGCAGCGCCAGAGTCCCCTCTAGTTAGTTTTAGGAAACTATATGGTACACGGAACACACCAATCCAGTTGCCTTCCTTAGACAGAGGCCACAAAGGCAGAGTTTACCCCTTAGTTTAGCTCCAAATTGTCTGCCCTAAATTCCTCCCTCCCTGATTTCTCCACATCTACAACTACGAACGAAAACATGTTGAACAGAGCACAGTTTTCTTCAAGCTTTAGAACGTAATAAGCAAATTTTCGCAATAGATTTACGTTAAAATTTCGACACCTGCACCAACCGTTTAATGTTGGAGAAATAATCGAAGACAGTAAAATATTTGAACAATATCTCTAACTACGGAATGTATGCGCCAAGGTGTCCTTGAAAACCGCTGAGTGCTTATCTTTTGTTTCAGCTTTTCGTTTGAGACGAACTCGTTGTTCTTCTGGAGTAGGCAAATGAGGCCTTTGTAGATAGCCCTCACAGCTAAAAGAGAAGCAGCCAAAATTATTATCTTTGAGTGTTTGAAAAAGTCTATAGCTGGAATATTGAACAAACGCACTTTCTTGAACATTCCATTAGCACAATTCGCTTGTTACTGAGCAGGTCATGTACGTCGTCGCTCTCAAATATCAGATGCATCTTGCACGGCGAGACGGGGTAGACGGATCCAGCTCTGCTTGCTTGCTTGCTTGCTTGACCCTTTACAAGTGTCTCATACCTACTAGGGGATCGGTCATTTAAAGCGGCGGTTATACAAGCAAAAGTTTCAAAGTTTAGACGAAGGAAAATTAATTACTTGGTGGCCCAAGATATATAAAGCAAAATATTTGTAATACGCAATACCATGAAATTAATGTGGTGAAGTCCAAACCATTTCTTTTATTGGGGATAACTTTACACTTATTGTGTATCTGAAAAATTCACAGGGGCATCGCAGACGTTCTTGTATCTGTGACCCAGAGAAGAAGCCCCAAGAGAAAGAACATTTCGAGAATTAAGAGTAATTCTTAATTTCCGGAATAAAATCTCCAAATGCTCAACAGCAGAGACGCGATCACAGAACGCAGCTTCTTTTTCGAAAAGCACGTGAATAACACAAATGGGCAAAAGCATGCGCACAGGTTCTGCAAGGTGACCTATGATAGTGAGTACCACCGTGATCAAGATGGCGTCGTGACTTGGCGTAGCCTCTCTGAGTAGTGCGATGTGAAGTAACACATTCTGAAATAAACAAGACAGAACTGTGGTGCTGCGATCGTTCAACCACCATGGCAATGATGGGCAGTACACATTGGGCTTGCGGGTTTCGAATGAACCTATAGGTTTGTTTATTGTTGCTTCTTGGTTCTTTTTTGGGGGGGATAAAATAATGGACCATTGTGAACTTTGTGAGCCGTTCGAATTCGTGAGCATAAAAAATGGCAGATCCCACGTTCAGTGGGACTCGATAATATGCGAAGCACGAATGAGGAAGGTTGGCATGTCACGTCATAATCAGCACAACCTTACGAGGCGAAGGTAAACTAGGCCGTACATGACGTCCGTGGCATGATTATTATATTTGGACGTGTCATTTACTTTCGTCATCTATTCAGGTCACCTGACACCAAATTTGGTATATGTGGAGCTTGCGAAATGGTCGCGAGTGCGTGAAGAGCCCAGTATACTCCTACGTAACGTTGACGCGCGCGCACACTGCGTGCAGCGACGCTACGCTAGCAAAACGCGAGCACGCCATCATCTGACGCAAGGCGCTACCGGCGCGACCAGCGTCCCTCGGCGCGGCCTGGCAGCAACCGGAGCGAAATGCAACGCGCGGCATTTGGCCCCGATCACGTTACCCAGCTCTACCCAGACCGCACTACGTTTGCCTCTCTTCGTGATAGAGATACTCCGGGCGCGCTCAAACGCGCATGCGGCAAAGAACGCATCGCGGCGCGTGCCTGCGACGGCTGCGAGTGTATGGCAGGCAGATCGGTGCCTGGCGTGGCATCGCCGGCGTGACGCGACGAAACGAACGCCGGCGCGCACGCGCGCAGGGTCACGTGGAAGTGTATTGATGCCTAGAGTGTCGCATGTAGTCATTTTCTTACAGGACAGACATCTTATGATTATCATGTTTACACCAGTCACATACCTTCGTCATCTATTCACGTGACTTAATATTGAAACGCGCTAGCGAAGATTCGACGTAAGTAGCCTGTGGTGGCGGAGCCCTCAGCCGTGGACTGCCGGTGGAGTAACTGCGCTCGTCGAATCTTCGCTGGCGCGTTTCACTAGTGAAACACGCTAGCGAAGATTCGACGAAGAGTAGGAAGAGACTCGACTGGCTCGCGAGCGACGCTGTGGATCCTTCGCTGAGCTACACCTCTGCATTACCCATCTTGTAAATAAACGTGTTCCATCGTCACAATTGAGGTGGAAGGTGCTGGGTAAGCTAGCTACTACCAAGTGATACCGAAGAGGCACCGTCCCCTACACGAGCTACACGAGCTTCGTCGCAACGACGGAACCGCTACACGAGCTTCGTCGCAGCCGTCGACTAGCGGGCTTGGCACCATTACCTCAAGAAATGAGCTCGGACGGAGACAACCAGCAACCAGCCGCAAGGACGTCGCCCTACCACTACAGGGAGCCCCGAAACTTCACAGGAAAACCCGGCGATGACGTGGACGAATGGCTAAGCCACTATCAGCGGGTGAGCCGTTCGAACGGTTGGAATGTGGCTAACCAGCTGTCTCACGTGGGGCTCTTCCTCGATTTCACGGCGCTGGTATGGTTTGAGAACCATGAAGACACATTGACAACCTGGGACCTGTTTGTGGAGGAAATTAAGAAATGCTTTGGAGACCCAGCAACGAAGAAGAAACGTGCCGAGCAGACGTTGTCGCAGAGGGCTCAAGTCACCGGTGAGACATGCAGAACCTACATTGAAGAGATTCTGAAGTTGTGCAAGTCGGTGGATGCCCACATGACGGAAGAAGACAAAGTGGGCCATATACTCAAGGGCATCGCCGATGACGTCTACCACTTCCTCATTGGCAAGGAGAGCCTGGAATGCGTGGCCGACATGATTAACCACTGCCAAACCTTTGAGGCTCTTAAAACTCGTCACATCACATCGAAGTTCGGACGTCTGGCCAACGTCACGACTGTTGCCACCGTCGATGTCTGCCAGAATTCTCTACCTGCCGACCTTTCCTCCACCATTCGTCAGATTGTACGGGAGGAACTGCGTCGCCATGTCTCTGTTCCCATACAAGCTGGAGACCCGCAGTGTGATACACTATCCCCAAGCATCAATGCTGAGTTACTCCACCCGCAGTCCACGGCTGAGGGCTCCGCCACCACAGGCTACTTACGTCGAATCTTCGCTAGCGCGTTTCAATATAAAATTTAGCACATGTAAAGCTAGCTCAACGACCGCGAGCGCATCATGAGTGTGGCATGTAGTCATGTTGTTATATGAGACGCATGTCATGATTATCATGTTTGGACGTGTCATTCACCTATGTCGTCCGTTCGCGTTACGCAGTACCCAATTTGGTACACGCGAAGCTAGCGAAACGGCCGCCAGTGCATCATGAGCGTAGCATGTAGTCATGTTGTTACATGAGACGCATCTTATGATAATCGTGTTTGCACCAGTCCCATATATCCGCCATTCATTCACATCCCGTAATAGCAAAATTAGTACATGTAAAGCTAGCTCAACGACCGCGAGCGCTTCTGAGTGTGGCATGTAGTAATGTTGTTACATGGCATGCATCTTATAATTATCAAGTTTGCACCAGAAACATATATTCGTCATTCATTCACGTCCCGCAATACCAAACTTGGTGTATGCGAAGCTAGCGAAACGGCAGTGAGCGCATCATAAGTGTGGCATGTATTCATGTTGTTACATGGCACGAATGTCATGGTTTACATGTTAGGGTCCGTCGCTTGTGTTCGCCATGTAGTCATGTCATACCATACAATTTTTCAGCTTTTCATGTAAACGAAACCTCCTCAGGAGCAGCAAAGCCTTGAATCGCAAATGTCATTCATGACATTCATGTCATGATTTTCATGTTATGCTAGTCAGTTATGCTTGTCATACAGTCATGTTAGGACATACCAAATTTCGTATCGAGGCCACTATCTAAACGGCCAGGAGAGCTAAAAGTCGTAAGTGGCTAGATAGATAGATAGATAGATAGATAGATAGATAGATAGATAGATAGATGCGATCAAAGTCGGCGAAGTTCGCTAAAAAATGCTTCGCATTAAAAAAAGTAGAGCTGGTGCAGCGGGATGGCTGAACATTTGGTCAACTTTGAATTGCGGCAAAAATTTTCAGGCCACATGGAACCAAAAAGAACGAAAACTAGGCAAGGCGAGACATATATCTGTGTAATACCCACCACTTTCTATGCTGCCTGAAGCGCCGTGCGGTGCAGCTGCTATAGACACTAACGCCGGAGTTACCCCTATTGTATTTATAGAAAACTCTATGAGTATAAAGGGTGCACTTGGAATGCTTTAGGTGATGTCTCAGCCTATATTGGACATATATAATTTGCAATTAGAGAGATTTACGGGTTATTTGTCAGTTTTAGTCATTAGGATCGCACTGAGTTTATTTCGCCACATAAAAGCTTTCTGCCTTACTAAGAAGAAAGAGAAACAACTCTTTAAAATAATCAGTTCTGGGCCGATACCACTGAGTAGCCATGAGCCATATTTATGGCGTCTTCACCATCATCATAAAATCCGGTGGGTTATTCGGAGATTTGGGCGAATATCCGCTGCCTATGTGTCAGGCGCGAGCCCTTGAGCTCTGGCTGCCCCCACCTTCTGTACGGCCCACGATATGTCCTCGTGGACGAAGCTGAGAAGCAGTTTCCCAAACGTGCATGGTTCGAGGCTGCATCTCCGTCTGGAGCCCCACTGTAAAACCATGTGACACCCGGTGTAACGCAGGCACATTAGTGTGGTAAACCTTTTTTGTACATGCCACTGGATGGAGCTATGCCTCCACCGTACCTAAAGACCCTAAATGGCTTTAACCGTGCCTTATTACCGCGTTTGCTTTCTCTCGCCATCGCACGCTCATGGCGGGCTTCGCCGCATAAATGGTCCAGCTCACTTGTGTCACGCTATTATCAGCGTGCTCTCGGCCCTTCGTCGAAATAGACGTATGCCGAAATTTCTATCACGCGATATAGCTGTGTGATGAACTATGAATGACCGGTGGTAACAAGAAAGTCATGGTATATGCATTTCATGAACAGCATTATATACATGCCGCGCTCATCGTGGGCTTGCGGCTGGTTGTCTCACTTGATTTTGATGATAATGATATGTGGGGTGTAACGTCCCAAAACCACCACATGATTATGAGAGACGCCGTAGTGAAAAGCTCCGGAAATTTCAACCACCTGGTGTGCTATAATCGCCTGACTTTCACGAGAATGGGTATTTTGTTAGGTGAGTGTGTGATGGACATGATTGAATGGGGGAAATACGAAAATGATGGGGTGAGTTTCATGCATAAAGTGATTCACATGCCACGCTCATAGTGGGCTCACGGCCGCTTGGCTTCCTTGATATTTCTGAAAAGAGGTTACGCGTGAGGTGACTGTATGATGAACACAGACGACAAGTGCTAACACTAAAATCGTGACATGCACGTCAGTGTTGACGTGATTTACATGAATGATAGGTTGTAACAGGAAAATATGGCATGCACGTTATGTAAGCCGTGATTTGCATGCCGTGCTTCTGTTGCACTCGTGGCCGGTTCGCTCTCTTGATATACGCCATAACTGGTGCAGTGAGATGTTACTGAATGAGGAACATAAATGACAGGCTGTAACAAGAGGATATGACATGTTTCTTGTCCCCACCTCTCATTCACGTTCGTCGTACAGCAACCTCTCGCAATACCAATTTCAGTATGTACCAAGCTAGCGAAACAGCCGTGAGCGTACCATTAGCGTGGCCTGCAAGTGATGCAGTAGATGTCATTCGTGGCGTTATTTTCATGTTACCGTCTGTCGTTCATGTTCGTCGTACAGTCACGTGACACAATAACATTTTTGAATGTATTACAGGTAAAAAAAGTTATGACGCCATTTCAACATGGTTACAGGAAAAATAGGGCGACTGAAACGGCATTGCTGGCACAGAAAGAATGCATTCTTGGAAACTTCGAACAAAGACGCCTAGTACTAGCCCTTTTGCCCTTTTTATTGACTTTAAGAAAGCCTTTGATAGTTTAAATCATAAAATACTTCTTGCCAAACTTGAAAGCTATGGGATTCGAGGACGTGCCGCTGAACTCGTGAACTCTTATTTGTCGCATCGACGTCAATGCGTTAATGTTAATGGGCACTCATCAGAAACGCTTACGGTTCATGAGAAAGTACGAAACAAGAACACCGCGCACAAATTACGGGACCCAGATTCTAAGAACAACCTTGCCTTCTGTGTTAAAGGACTGATGTCTAAAATGCCAGCTTTGAACTTATTTTCGATGTTCTTTATTGAGTGTAGAATAATGTATGCTTTCTGTGTGTTTATGCTTATGTACACAGACAGACAGACAGACAGGCAGGCAGGCAGACAGACAGACAGGCAGGCAGGCAGACAGACAGACAGACAGGCAGGCAGGCAGGCAGGCAGGCAGGCAGGCAGGCAGGCAGGCAGGCAGGCAGGCAGGCAGGCAAGGCAAGGCAAGGCAGGTAAGGCAAGGCAAGGAAAGGCAAGGCAAGGCAGGCAGGCAGCACACTTGCGCGCACACCTGCACGACAAAACGAATGGCGATGATGCACTGAACCTGGTATTATCTGCTGCTACTTTGGTGACTCGCCTGCACGCTACAAGTGGCGTCAGCTCGCACTTTTCTTGTTTCTGCACTGGCTATTTGAGAAACGGCAGCTTGATTCTGCGTTAGGCCTACCACCCTACAACCTGCACGGATGGCCACTCAGTTCGCCAACGTTCCTACATTCATCGATGTTCCCGGCGTGGCCCCTATTCCTTGTATAAATAGAAAAAAATTGCACATTCACCTGAAGGTGATCGGCGGACGTAGTTGAGAAGACGAGCGACGTGCAGCAGCACTCTTCAGTGTGCTCGGCATCGAAGGACAACGCAAACACTTCGCGACGCAGGAGCAGCTCGACGCACAAGGAGTCCCGAACGCTACGCACACTGCCGCGACGCAGGCGACGTCGGACTCGGGCATGTTATCGTCGACAGACCACAGAGTAACACTGGACAGACAGAGAGAGACGCAGGCCGCGTCGGCTTCGGACACGAAGTCGGAGACTGACACTGACAATGATGTGGTGATAGGTTGCTCGAATTTCAGGACTGGCTCTTCGCCGAGTCAATGAACGTGTATCCGAGCGGCACCTTTTCACGAGCCGCTAACTGCCCAACGAAACTTTATTGGGATGGACGCTACCCTCGAAGACTAATTACGACGACGGAATACGTGCAACGCGCATGTCAGGGCCAGATGCCATCCGCTGGGGGAGCATTCACGCTGCAGACGGCGGTAAAAAAAAATTGCGCGAGACTGGATAGCACTGCTTCCTACGCGTGCTGCGTTCGGAAAATATTCACAGCATTTCCACGGAGTGAATGATGATAAGTGGGGCGAAACGTCCGTCACTCTCATGGCCTGGGCCTAGGCCATGAAATAGGTGAAGTGTGGTGGTGGTGGTAGTGGTTAGAAGAAAGAGAAAAAAGGCACCTAATTTCTGTCTGCCTTCAGGCGACACGGCGCAGTGCCTTATAGGGGTGGGGAGAAGGAGGGATAAAAAGAATAGAAGGAAAATAGACGGAGAAGTAGACAGGCAAGCGACGGAAAAAAGAAGGAGATAGGAAAGTGGGGATCCGGTCGAAGCAGTCCAAGGGCGGGGCGCCACAATGCGAGAGCTGCACGGCGTCAGGAGACCGCGGAGGGCGAACCAGTCGGCGGGAGCTACGCTGGCGTCGGAGATCGCGAGGGCACAACCGTCCAGCTTGAAATTCCGCGAGCGAATCCCCAGGTGAAGTGTAATAAATTAGTTACAACCAGCACAAGAGAGAGAGAGAAAGAAATAGAGGTTGAGAGGAAGGTCGAGGAGTGGGCACGGCGAGACCGGAGGCATCATGTCACTCATGAACCGTTTCCTGTTTGCAACACAGGTTTTGCTGGCTGCGGCCGCCGCCGTTGGATCATGCCCGGCAAGCAAGTGTCGAAGCTACTACATGGATGATGCCAAATCTGATCCCGTCCTCTGGCCCTGTATTTCGTCATCGTCTGACTGGCAGCCGATTCTTGGCTTCACTGCGCAAGTGGTGTCATCACGTGAGCAGATGCATGGCACGACGTCACTTAACCCGGCTTTAAAAGACTTGCCCCAACGTTTCTTCACCAGTGGGCACGGCGAGACCGGAGGCATCATGTCACTCATGAACCGTTTCCTGTTTGCAACACAGGTTTTGCTGGCTGCGGCCGCCGCCGTTGGATCATGCCCGGCAAGCAAGTGTCGAAGCTACTACATGGATGATGCCAAATCTGATCCCGTCCTCTGGCCCTGTATTTCGTCATCGTCTGACTGGCAGCCGATTCTTGGCTTCACTGCGCAAGTGGTGTCATCACGTGAGCAGATGCATGGCACGACGTCACTCAACCCGGCTTTAAAAGACTTGCCCCAACGTTTCTTTACCCGTGGGCACGGCGAGACCGGAGGCATCATGTCACTCATGAACCGTTTCCTGTTTGCAACACAGGTTAGTTACTTATCATTTAAAAGTGATGACCTGATTTTGTTAGTTGTGCCATGCCCACGGACATGCTTGTTAATAGCGTACGACTGTATTCGTGTCTGTGAACTGCTTGTTTGTGGTGACATTAAACTTAACCCCGGTCCGTCTGTCGATGAAATGTTCGCGTCACTTCAATCTGGCCAGGCCACAATCTTGTCTGAACTAGCCGACATTCGAGAACGTCTTTTAACAACAGAAAAAACCGTGTCATCCCTAAATGCAAAATGGGTAGAATTTAATGAACGGTTAATAGAAATTCGTGAAAAAACTTCAGAAATTGAATCACTTCAGACTGAAGTTCAAAGCTTAAAAGAAGTAATTCAACAACAAAACACTAAGCTGGCGGATCTTGAGGATCGCAGTCGGCGTTGCAACATCATTATTCATGGAATTAGTGAACAGGAAGGCGAAAATGAAAAATCGCTGCGACGTGAAGTGGTCGACGAGCTCTTCTCACAGAAGCTAAGGGAAACCGTCCGTTCTGTTGCCAGAATTCACCGTCTTGGGCAAAAATCTGGCAAAAGGCCTGTAATCGTTTACTTCCAGGACTTTCTAGAAAAAGAAGCAGTCATGCGGAAAGCTAAAATGCTCAAAGGCACTAAAATTTATTTGCAGAACGACTACAGTCAATACACCCTGCGTAAAAGGCGCCTTCTCTGGGAAACCACCCAGGATGAAAAATCTCGAGGAAAACGTGTTTTCCTTGCTTACGAGAAGCTAAGCATTGATGGTAGCCTTTACGTATGGGACGAGACTAGAAACCAGCGCGTCCTTTTCCGAGAAGCTCGTAGGCCACGCGATAATCAATGACCTCACACGCACACTCGTTCAAAGGAACTTAGACTGCTTAGTTTCAATGCTCGAAGTTTAGCGAATAAGACTGAACAGCTTGAACAACTTAATTTCAGATATGATCCGCATATAACGATGGTGTCTGAAACATGGTTACATAGTGATATCAGTGATGTGGATGTAATTCCTCTGTCGTATCAGATCTTTCGACGCGATCGCACAAGTAGGGTTGGAGGCGTGGCGATAATATTGAAAAACAGTTTTGCCGCCAGCGCACTTGCGCAAATAGATGACCACGAAAGCCTTTTTCTAAAAGTAAACTGCTGGGGCCACGTGTTTGTTCTATGTGCTGTCTATCGACCCCCGTCTTCTCCTCCTGAATTCTTATCACTGCTACGCGATCACATGTCGTCGTTAAAGTGTCCTCGTATTTTAATGGCTGGGGATTTCAACTTGCCCTCCATTAAGTGGTCGCAAAAGCTGACTGCCAATGTAATTGATAGCCCTCTGTATGACATTATGCTTTCTTGCGACTTGCAACAAGTGGTACTTGAAAACACGCGCGTAATTGGTAATCATGGTTCGATATTAGATCTTGTATTTCTTAACAGAGATATTCCGTCGTACAACGTAGCCATTGAAGAGAGTATATCAGACCACAAGCTAGTACTGGTGACTTGTAAACTTGCTGATAGTACGCAACACCCCAAAACAGTTACAAAAACCGTAAAAGATATGGCGAAGGCTGATGATCAGTCTATTCTTGATGTATTATGGCAGCTTGTAGACCAGGAACCCCGCAGCGATGTCATTTCTTTGTGGCTATTCTTTAAGCATGCTGTACTGCACTGTTTAGAATCTTTTGTTCCTGACCGCCACGTTAAAACAAGGAGGGCTAATCCCTGGGTAACCCGCGACATTGTACACATTAAGCGAAAACTAAAGCGCGCCAAAAAGAAATCAAACAGAAATCCCGATGGTATTCAACAAATTCAAGCTGAACTTTCTTGCGCACTAACAGCATCCCGAGATAAATATTTTTCATCGACCTTACCGAGTTTCTTAAAGAATAATCCGGAAAAATTTTGGCAATACTTGGGAAATAAGGCTCCAACTTTAGAAAAATTAAGGGAGAATGACTTAGTAGTTACTGACTTAACAGAAATTTCCAACATTATGAATGATTATCTTCATTCCGTGTTTTCTTCGAAAGCTTTGAGGGTGTGTTGTCACTGTTACTTGGCGTAAAAGAAAAATCCTCTGGTGGCCCTGGCGGCATACCGAATTCTTTCTTGCGTCGATACGCTGAACCAATATCGCATATTTTAACCACTGTTTTCTATGAATCACTCAAAACGGCAACGTTACCAGATGACTGGCGTCTCGCCAGGGTTGTAGCTGTGCATAAGAAAGGTGATCGCCTGCTGAAGGAAAACTACCGCCCAATTTCCCTAACGTCTACATGCTGCAAGGTATTTGAACACATTATTGCTCACTTTATTACCGATTTTCTTGAAAATAATAACCTGTTGTCTCCAGCCCAGCATGGCTTTCGGAAAAAATTATCAACGTGCACGCAGCTAGTTGCAACAGTTCATGATATCGCACAAATACTTGATTTTTCAGGCCAGGTTGATTTAATTTTTTTTAGACTTTAGCAAGACATTTGACCGCGTTCCCCATGGCAAACTTCTCATAAAGCTCCGAAACCTGAATGTTCCATCTTTCATCATAAGTTGGATAGAGGCTTATCTTTCAAACCGCGCTCAGTACGTTGACGTGGGGGGACATATTTCTAACACGTTACCGGTATTATCAGGTGTCCCACAGCAAAGTGTTTTAGGGCCGATTCTTTTTCTTATATACATAAATGATATAGCTGACATGGTTGAGTCTAACATTAGTATCTGATTGTTCGCTGACGACTGCGTAGTATATAAAAAAGTGACATGCCAACAAGATCAGGTTGATCTAAGTCTTGCATTAACACAAGTTAGTGAGTGGTGTACTCGGTCGTCAATGACATTAAACTCTGACAAAACGGTACTCCTACGTGTGACAAGAAAAAAACAGCCATTCACGTTTACCTACAACGTCCAAGGAACACCAGTACGTGAAGCAAATGAATATAAATACCTAGGAGTAACCATTACAAACACACTTTCTTGGTCCGCACATATAACAAATGTCTCCGCATCAGCTTCTCGTAAGCTTGGTTTTCTGAGGCACAAACTGAAAAAAGCCCCTCCGAAATTAAAAATGCTCGCGTACAAAGCGTATATTTTGCCTAAACTTGAATATGCATCAGTGGTTTAGGACCCTTTCTACAAAAAAGACATTCAAAAACTTGAAATGGTTCAAAGACGCGCTGTACGTTTTATTTTTTCTAAGTTTAAATCATCTGATTCTCCGACAAAATTAATGAAAGACAACGATATTCCTGTGCTTGAAGATCGCCGCAGAATCGTACGCCTGAAATTCTTGCATTCCATTTATAATGGTAAGCTGAATATTCCTGCCCATAAATACATACAACCATTCTCTCCTCGCGCATCTAGGCATCGTCATATGCATAACCTGCTCCCATACACCACGCGGACTAACACCTTTAAAAATTCTTTCTTTCCCCGAACAATTATTCAGTGGAATAGCTTACCACCTGATGTCATTTCATCTGATGACTTCGAGAAAGCGTTGCTCGGAGCATCTCAACCGTGACATAAGCGCACCTTCTCTGTACTGCTAGTGCTTAATATAATGTTTATACTCTGTATTCATGCAATATCACTTTTTCGGATTGTTGGTGCTCAGTACTTGTAATAGTTGACGCGTTTCCATGTGTATAAATTTGTCTGTACGTATGTGTATATTCTTTTTTTGTTCTTTAAGACATCACTCCATTTTCGCCATTATTTATTTTTATATGGTCTGTTATATTTTTTCTTAAATTCATTGTATCATCCATTTTGTATTCTTGCAAATTTGATTATTCCTTTAATTTTTTTCTCGATGTTTGCATATTTGTTTATTGTAATGTTCCCCACCTGCTTGGTCTTCAGTGACCGCAGTATTTTCTAAATAAAAATAAATAACCAGACGTAAAAGGAAACACTTTTGCAAAATCGTCAGAATGCAACGTCACAGAAGAAGGGCCGTGCGATTGCTACTGCCGCTTTTTGAGATTGACTGGCCTTTCTTGGGGCCATTTTGCGCGCTATCCGCGCAGCCGCCACGCATGTGCCGGGACCCCTTCCACACGCAAGCGGGTGACCAATAAGCGAATAGGCGACGCTCTTTCACCCTCCGTTTGGGTGCGGCAAGTGTGCCGGCACGTGCGTTGCGGTTGTGCGGCTAGCGCCGGAACAGCCCTTAATGGTTGTAACCAGAACGCCCTTCCTGCGAGCGTTTTAGGGGCGAAGCTCCTTATAGCGTCACCCGTTCGTCCCTCGCAGTCGTAGTCGACTGTGTGTCTGTGTGTTGCGTGTCGTGTGTGTTGCTCTGGTGGAAGTGTGAGTGCTTGTGTGAGTGTTTGCGTGAGTCGAGGTTGCGCCAAATTTCTAATAGTAGTCGTAGTCGTAGTGTGTAACCAGTCTTACGCTTTGACCTCCAAGGTGGTGCCGGTGGGAGATTTCTCCTGTGCGTTGTTGAACAATAAAAAAAAAATCGCAGCGTGCGCGTTACTAAAAGACGAATTCTTCTGTCTCTCATTCCCTATTAGCAGCCATTGGTGTGTTCCAGTAGGAAACGTTTGTAGAAGTAGAAGTGTTAAATGCCGACTTCTGCTGTCTCTCATTGCCCGTAGCAGCCATTGTTTACCTTCAAGGTAGTGCCTGGTGAGATTACTTCTGTGCGTGATTAAACAATAAAATTTATTTGTTCAAAACGCCGTTGATTGATGAAATAAATCAACGAAAGACGCCAGATGTTTTCTAAAAGCAAAACGAAAAGACGCCAGATGTTTCTAAAGCAAAACAAAAAGAAGACGCCAGCTGCTTAACGAAAGACGCCAGGTGTTTTCTAAAGCAATGGTCTTACAATCTAAACCATATCGATGCAGGTTTGTAGTTGCCGATGCTCGTTGCCGTCGGTGTGTGCTCGTATGGATAAGGATGCCGAAAGGCGAGCACGCAAGGCAGCGGCGGCGCGCGCTCGCAGACAGGACCCTGAAGTGAGAGCACGCGTGGCAGAAGCGCGCCGAGAAGCTGCGCGACGTCGCCGCCAAGATCCTGCGTACGGGAACAAGAAGCCACATCAGCAAGGCGGCGTCGGCAAGATCCCGCCGTACGTGAACAAGAAGCTGCAGCAGCACGTCAGCGTCGGCAAGATCCTTCCGTACGGGAACGAGAGGCAACATCAGCAAGGCAGCGTCGGCAAGATTCTGCTGTACGGGAACAAGAAGCCACATCAGCAAGGCAGCGTCGGCAAGATCTCGTCGAACGTGAACAAGAAGCTGCAGCGGCACGTCAGCGTCGGCAAGATCCTTCCGTACGGGAACGAGAGGCAACATCAGCGAGGCAGCGTCGGCAAGATTCTGCTGTACGGGAACAAGAAGCCACATCAGCAAGGCAGCGTCGGCAAGATCTCGTCGAACGTGAACAAGAAGCTGCAGCGGCACGTCAGCGTCGGCCAGATCCTTCCGTACGGGAACGAGAGGCCGAGGCAGCACGTCAACGTCGCGAAGCAGATCTTGAAAACGTTCGACAATGGGAAGCGGCGAGGAAGCGCGCATATCGCCAGGCGAATGAACGGAAGAAAATTTCACGGTATTACCTCAAGGAGCTTCGCCCAATCTCATCATCATTCACCTCGTGGATATGCCGTCATCTTTTTTGTTTCCTCCTGAGCGCACGTGCGTTTTCTTTTCTTTCTATCTACATCCTCTTTCTCGCCCTTATTTCTCCACCCCCCAGTGCTGGATAGCGAACCGGATGCCAATATCTGGTGATCCTCCCAGCCTTCCTTCTCTCTCTCCCTCTTCCATTCGGTTTGCTACGCAGCAGTGGGCGTGCGGAAATCGGGACAAGAAAGAGGGTTGCAGAGGGAGAGAAAAATAGAAAACAACGGACATGCACTCAGGAGACCCCCCCCCCACACACACACTGGATGGGCGTTCTCGGTATAACCAAAACACGTCTAAGAGATGTTGGTATAACCGCTCAAAGAGGCTCGTTGACCACCCCCACAAGTTTTGTTACCACCTGCACAGCTTGAAGCGCCGCATCTAGTCTGCTCCGAATATGTGGTCTGGTAAATGTGGGCAAAGAGGGAGGCCCCTTCTCGAGCCTAAGTCTACCATGTCACCCGCCTTTATTCTTGACCGAATTTAAGCAGCATACTTTCTTGCTTGCTTGTTTGTGCCTTTGTTCTGGCCCTTACCTACTACAAGGGATCGGCCGAGAAACCGGCGGCTAATGCAAATGAAACAATTAAGGTCTATGCAGGGGATACCAGAAGTTCTTTGTAAGTAAAATATGGTAACTTCTCCATGTACGAACACAAGTTTTCATAAACACAGAAAGAAGAACTTTTTATAGACGTAAAATTATCCCTAATACATAATTATTGAGTAGGAATAAATTAACGGTAATTCATAATAGAGTCCTGAATATAAGTTTGGTTAGACAAGAAAGGTAATGAATGACTTAGCGAGGTGATCTCCTTGTGTCACTCAGAAATTTGAGCAGAGCACAGCGCCGACTTTGCTCTTGGTATATTTCAATGCTACATCAGGGATATACAACGCCAACTTAATCATCATAATCAATATCAACATCGTATTAGCACCAGTTGCAAAGAGAACGACAGTCTCGCGCTTTGTGCACTCTTTCTGTATTTACGCGTGCTTTATCCTCCTCCTGCTAAGATTAGGTATCATTCGAAAGGCTTTAAATTTCATATCCTCAATTTTTGGCCAATCCCCTTGAGGGGGCAAGAGCCATAGTGGAGGCATCATCATCATCATCATCATTGTGCCGGTGGCTCTGGTCTAGTGTTCCGTTGGCGTCAAGCTTTCTTCAGAATGAGTGAGTAAAGATTTTTTTCCTGATCTAAGGAATGCCGGCTCATGAATTCGTGCGTCCGAGCTCTCGTGACAGGTCTTATCAGACTACTGCCCATAAATTTGTTGACAAACGTTTGGACAGCGTAGCTTTTCAGAATATAGCCGCTTATGGTATCCCAAGTCAACAGCGCAGAAAATCTGTGAGGTTCCGAAAGTGACGAGTATGCAGCATTTCCAGGGTGTTCAAAGGCCAGTGGATATATCGTAGCTCATAGAAGAACACTTATCGGGTCGGTGCTGCCTGAGACGAAGCATGCTTAGGGATCTCGTATGTGATGTCGGCTCTCTGTTGCTGTGAAAGGCAAATTGTATATGCAGCTGTGGACTGCGCAGACATCAGCGAAACATCGACCAGGCACTGTCTACTTATTGGGGGGGGGGGGGGTATCGACTTCAAGTCATCCGCGAAGAGCACCAGTGTCGGGGCCACCATTTTGGAGGTCCGCGCGCTCACTGCACTCGCATAAAACTCACTCCACGCACTGTGTCTGAGGTCCTTACAAAAACCAGAATGTCTTGGGACCTCCTGAATACTTTCTGCACGCCGAAGCATGGAAAGCATGACAGCGCGTACGAATGGACCTTCAAAGGGGCGCAGGATGATACTGTAACGCACTCTTCAATAAACTCTTTTAATACGCTAACGTACGCTGGGCGAACTTGTGCCCGAGAATAATAGCACAGCTAGATTGTCTCGAGGATTCCCTTCTGCCTCTTCTTCTACGTTCGTCTTTTCTCCCAACACGGTTCACGCGCAGCTGGGTCCCACAGGCTCGTGCGTCGCAAATCATCTAGAAGGCACAAGTATTTGCTAGCGTGCGTAATTTGAAGTCACATTGTGTCATTGCCCCCCTTTCCAGAGTGCATCGTCCCGATGCTTGTGTCAAACTGGTCGCATGGCAGTCATTCACAAACCCTCGTCGGGGATGTCGTTAACGTCAAAGAACGTTGTATCTTCAGCGTTTCATTGCCTGTCGTGATATGGTTTCATCCTGACGACATGCACAGTTTCCGTGCGATGCCGCCGTCGGGATTGAATATCCTGTCCCTCTGGCATAACTTCGTAGTTGAGCGAGCCGACGCGACGGAGCACTCTGTACGGACCGAAATAGTGGCGAAGCAGTTTTTCTGACAGGCCACGTATTCGTACAGGAATCCACACCCATACTCTGTCTCCTGGTGCGTACTGGACGTCTCTTCTTTCGCAGATTGTATCGATGCGTGTCGGTTTTCTGCTGTTGGAGAATGCGATATCGTGCCAGCTGTCTGGCTTCTTTTGCTCTTTGTATGTAGTCGTGAACGTCATAGTAATTTTCGGGCGTCTCGTCAATAGGTAACATTGCATCTAAAGGTGTCGTTACCGTCCGGCCAAAAACAATTTGGAATGACGTCATCCGTGTTGTCTCTTGCACCGCAGTGTTATAGGCGAATGTTTGCATAGGGTAATATTTTATCCCAAGTACGGTGTTCTATATCAACGTACATTGACAACATATCAGCCAGCGTTCTGTTCAGTCGTTCCGTAAGACCATTTGCTTGAGGATGATATGCCGTCGTTTTTCTATGACTGGTGTGCGTCAATTTCATGATACATTTCATCAGGTCGGCCGTAAATGCAGTCCCTCGGTCCGTGATCAACGCTTTTCGAGCTCCGTGCCGCAGTACTATGTTGGAGACGAAGAATTCGGCTACTTCAACGGCTGATCCTTTAACAAGAGTAGCTGTCTCGGCATATCTGGTTAAATAGTCAGTGGCAACTATTATCCACCGTTTTCCCGATAACGACGTAGGAAATGGGCCCAGTAAGTCCATTCCCACTTGTGTGAATGGGGCTTCTAGTGGTTCTATCGGTTGAAGGAGACCTGCTGGTTTTAGCGGTGGCGTTTTACGTCTTTGGCAGTCCCGGCAGGTTCTGACATAGTGTCGTAGAGAGCTGAGCAACTTCGGCCAGTAGTATTTAGTGCGGATGCGTGCTAACATTCTGCTTACTCCTAAGTGTCCAGCTGATGGATCGTCGTGGCAAAGCCTCCAAAATCTCTGGTCGCAGAGGTGAAGGGACGACAAGCAGGAATGCCGCTGTATTGTTGTCAAAGTTCCTTTTATACAGGATGTTGTTTCGTAGGACAAACGTTGACAAGCCGCGGACAAAAGGTCGTGGAACATCGACAGATTGTCCTTGTAGGTACTTGATCAAGAGGAGTATCTCAGGGTCGAATCGCTGCTGAAGTGCCATCTCTGATGGTGTCACAGCTCCCAAGAAAATAAAATCTTCACCATCCTCGGTGGAAGCAGAAGCAGCCGGTTGAATCGGAGCACGTGACAAGCAGTCCGCATCACTGTGCTTGCGACCTGACTTGTACGCAAGCGTGATATCATACTCCTGTAATCGCAAGCTCCATCGTGCAAGCCGTCCACATGGGTCCTTGAGATTAGCCAGCCAGCATAGCGAATGATGGTCGCGTATAGCCCGAAAAGGCCTACCATATATATATGGTTGAAAACTTGCTGATAGCCCATACCACGGCAAGGCATTCTTTCTCGGTCGCTGAGTAGTTCACCTCAGCTTTCGAAAGAGTGTGAATGGCATACGCAATGACTCGTTCTTGTCCGTTTTGCCATTAGATGAGCACGGCCCCAAGACCTAAATTGCTTGCATCTGTGTGGATATCGGTTTCCGCTTCCTCGTCAAAATGCGCCAGAACAGGATGGCTTTGAAGGCACTTTCGTAGTTCATTGAAGGCATCCTCTTGTTCGGCAAGCCATACGAAAGGCACTTCCTCTTTTGTCAGCCGTGTCAGTGGTTCAGCAATTCGTGAAAATTTTTAACGAACCGTCGATAATAGGCGCAGAGACCTAAAAAATCGCCTAACAGCCTTTTTTTTCTGTTGGCTTCGGAAATCTTGCTACGGCCTCAGTTTTTGCAGGGTCTGGGGCGGACGCCTTCTGCACTGATGACATGGCCGAGAAAAAGGAGCTCACGGAAGCCGAAATGACATTTCTGCGGTTTTATCGTCAAGTCCGCTCATTTGATCGCAGTGAGCATGGCCCGCAGCCTTTCCAAATGTTGCTCAAAGGTAGCAGAGAAAACTACAACGTCGTCGAGATAAACCAGACATGACTGCCATTTAAGACCACAGAGCACTGTGTCCATCATCCATTGGAATGTGGTGGGTGCTGAACAAAGGCCAAAAGGGAGTACCTTGAACTCGTATAAACCGTCCGGGGTCACAAAACGCTGTCTTTTCGCGATCTCTTTTGTCAACTTCTATCTGCCAATACCCACTTTTAAGATCTAATGAGGAAAATACTTGGTATTTCGCAGCCTATCCAGAGTGTCATCAATTCTTGGCAGAGGATAAACATCCCGTTTGGTGACGGCATTCAGCTTCCGATAATCAACACAGAAACGTAAGGTTTGGTCTTTTTCTTCACAAGAACAACAGGTGACGCCCATGGACTTGATGAAGGCTTGACTACATCGTCTTTGAGCATTTCTTTAACCTGATTACCAATAGCTTCTCTTTCTCTGGTGACACTCGGTAGGGATGCTGGTGTATTGGCCTCACTGACTCGTCGACAATGATGCGATGTTTGGCGACAGGAGTGCGTCGAACCTTAGATGACGACGAGAAACATTCGGCGAATTCCCTTAAAGACCCTCTATTTGCTCTTTTTCGCTCGGTAGTAGGCCTGGCTCAATGTCGATGGCTGCAAGGACAGACTCCACGTCTTCGAAATCAGAATCATTGGTTTTCAAAAGTTCGCAGCTCCGTAACCTGGACGAAACCATTCAGACTGGCGATGACGGTTCCTTTTGCAACATGCTGCACCTCATTTCCAAAGTTTGTGAGTAGAACGTTTGCACATCCGTCACGTAACTTAACAAGGCCTCGTGCCATGCAGATCCCTTTTTGGAGTAGTAAGGCAGTGTTGTTGTCAGCAAATCCTTCGAATTCACTGAATGCTTTGTTGTTTACTGCGACAGATATGCTCGATCTTGGCGGCACCATGACGTCATCATCTGCAATACAAAGGTCATATACGTTTTCTTCCGTTTCAAAGGTAGAAATCGCGTGCCTAGTCAAGAATGAGACGGAAGATTCTAGCAAGTTAATTACAGCGCCATTAGCTCGTAAGAAATCCATGCCGATAATGAAGTCTCTTGAGCATTCCGGCAGCACAATAAAACTGGCGACGTACGTGAAACCCCGTATTCCGATTCTTGCTGTGCATATTCCAGTAGGGTCGATGAGGTGCCCTCCTGCTGTGTGAACTGTGGTCCCTTCCAAGGAGTCAGCACTTTCTTTAGTATTTTAGAAAGTCCGCTACTCATCACTGAATAATCTGCGCCGGTATCTACCAGTCCTATGACTTCATAGCCGTCAACGAACACACGTAAATCGGAAGCAACGTCACTATCGAAGCACCGGTTTCTGAATCGGTCGTCGTTGAGAGTCAGCACTGGAGGTTTTTCTGCATTAGCGTCGACAGTGGCCTTGCCTCCACAGGTCGCTGACTCTAGTTTTCCCGACGTGGGCTTGGGGAACGAGACCTCGGGGAGCTTGCTGAAGGTCTGGGGCTAGGCGATCTATACCTC